>JARSSU010000961.1:0-36152 GCA_029619165.1 Eurosta solidaginis | reverse complement strand
TTTTTCTACTCTTGAGACTGGCGCAGTCGCTCACTGGACAGCAAAAATGGTCTGCCGGATATTTACTATGGTGCGAAGTTCTTGTTACAATATTTATCCTCTTTGCCAGAACCTCTCTCATGAGAAAACATAGGGCTTGAATTTATGCTTTCCAGCGAGTTACTCGCCACTCGTAGCAACAGGTGGCTCCTATTTAATTATATCCTCTTATTATTTTACATGAGTCATGCGCCATTATGAAAGGTGAAATTAAAAGAAGTGTTAATTAAAAACTAAAAGTTGTCCTATTGTGTAGTGGTTTCGTGATTTAATATGCAACTGCTTAAATGTAAAATTAAGTGGTAAGGTTTACTGAAATATACCTTATAATACTGATATTATCCTAAAAAGTCAACATGGATAGAATAGTTCAACACTTACCATCAAATGAAACCCGACTTTTCCGAAATAACCTCGAATCGGAATGATGTAGAACTCGGCCTGAATATCCGAAAATAATCAGAAATTGATAAGGAAAGCATTTTTATCAGTCGTAACATTTTCCAAGAAATATCAAGGCCGAATATGATTTCTAAAAAATTATAAATATTTCCACTTACACAATGAGGTTGACGGTAGTGCAATATAGCCGTTTTTATACTCAGTTGAGCAGAGCTCACAGAGTATATTAACTTTGATTGGATAACGGTTGGTTGTACAGGTATAAAGGAATCGAGATAGATATAGACTTCCATATATCAAAATCATCAGTATCGAAAAAAAATTCGATTGAGCCATGTCCTCGTCCGTCCGTCTGTCCGTTAACACGATAACTTGAGTAAATTTTGAGGTATCTTGATGAAATTTGGTATGTAGGTTCCTGGGCACTCATCTCAGATCGCTATTTAAAATGAACGATATCGGACAATAACCACGCCCACTTTTTCGATATCGAAAATTTCGAAAAATCGAAAAAGTGCGATAATTCATTACCAAATACGGATTAAGCGATGAAACTTGGTAGGTGAGTTGAACTTATGACGCAGAATAGAAAACTAGTAAAATTTTGGACAATGGGCGTGGCACCGCCCACTTTTAAAAGAAGGTAATTTAGAAGTTTTGCAAGCTGTAATTTGGCAGTCGTTGAAGATATCATGATGAAATTTGGCAGGAACGTTACTCTTATTACTATATGTCTGCTTAATAAAAATTAGCAAAATCGGAGAACGACCACGCCCCCTTTTAAAAAAAATTTTTTTTTAATTCAAATTTTAAAAGAAAAGTTAATATCTTTACAGTATATAAGTAAATTATGTCAACATTCAACTCCAGTAATGATATGGTGCAACAAAATACAAAAATAAAAGAAAATTTCAAAATGGGCGTGGCTCCGCCCTTTTTCATTTAATTTGTCTAGGATACTTTTAATGCCATAAGTCGAACAAAATTTACCAATCCTTGTGAAATTTGGTAGAGGCTTAGATTCTAGGACGATAACTGTTTTCTGTGAAAAAGGGCGAAATCGGTTGAAGCCACGCCCAGTTTTTATACACAGTCGACCGTCTGTCCTTCCGCTCGGCCGTTAACACGATAACTTGAGCAAAAATCGATATATCTTTACTAAACTCAGTTCACGTACTTATCTGAACTCACTTTGTATTGGTGTAAAAAATGGCCGAAATCCGACTATGACCACGCCCACTTTTTCGATATCGAAAATTACGAAAAATGAAAAAATGCCATAATTATATACCAAATACGAAAAAAGGGATGAAACATGGTAATTGTATTGGTCTATTGACGCAAAATATAACTTTAGAAAAAAACTTGGTAAAATGGGTGTGACACCTACCATATTAAGTAGAAGAAAATGAAAAAGTTTTGCAGGGCGAAATCAAAAGCCCTTGGAATCTTGGAAGGAATACTGTTCGTGGTATTACATATATAAATAAATTAGCGGTACCCGACAGATGATGTTCTGGATCACCCTGGTCCACATTTTGGTCGATATCTCGAAAACGCCTTCACATATACAACTAAGGGCCACTCCCTTTTAAAACCCTCATTAATACCTTTAATTTGATACCCATATCGTACAAACACATTCTAGAGTCACCCCTGGTCCACGTTTATGGCGATATCTCGAAAAGGCGTCCACATATAGAACTAAGGCCCACTCCCTTTTAAAATACTCATTAACACCTTTCATTTGATACCCATATCGTACAAACAAATTCTAGAGTCACCCCTGGTCCACCTTTATGGCGATATCTCGAAAAGGCGTCCACCTATAGAACTAAGGCCCACTCCCTTTTAAAATACTCATTAACACCTTTCATTTGATACCCATATCGTACAAACAAATTCTAGAGTCACCCCTGGTCCACCTTTATGGCGATATCTCGAAAAGGCGTCCACCTATAGAACTAAGGCCCACGCCCTTTTAAAATACTCATTAACACCTTTCATTTGATACCCATATCGTACAAACAAATTCTAGAGTCACCCCTGGTCCACCTTATGGCGATATCTCGAAAAGGCAGTCCACCTATAGAACTAAGGCCCACGTCCTTTTAAAATACTCATTAACACCTTTCATTTGATACCCATATCGTACAAACAAATTCTAGAGTCACCCCTGGTCCACCTTATGGCGATATCTCGAAAAGGCGTCCACCTATAGAACTAAGGCCCACGCCCTTTTAAAATACTCATTAACACCTTTCATTTGATACCCATATCGTACAAACAAATTCTAGAGTCACCCCTGGTCCACCTTTATGGCGATATCTCGAAAAGGCGTCCACCTATAGAACTAAGGCCCACGCCCTTTTAAAATACTCATTAAACCTTCATTTGATACCCATATCGTACAAACAAATTCTAGAGTCACCCTGGTCCACCTTTATGGCGATATCTCGAAAAGGCGTCCACCTATAGAACTAAGGCCCACGCCCTTTTAAAATACTCATTAACACCTTTCATTTGATACCCATATGTACAAACGCATTCTAGAGTCACCCCTGGTCCACCTTTATGACGATATCTCGAAAAGGCGTCCACCTATAGAACTAAGGCCCACTCCTTTTAAAATACTCATTAACACCTTTCATTGATAACCCATATGTACAAACACATTCTAGAGTCACCCCTGGTCCACCTTTATGGCGATATCTCGAAAAGGCGTCCACCTATAGAACTAAGGCCCACTCCCTTTTAAAATACTCATTAACACCTTTCATTTGATACCCATATCGTACAAACAAATTCTAGAGTCACCCCTGGTCCACTTTATGGCGATATCTCGAAAAGGCGTCCACATATAGAACTAAGGCCCACTCCTTTTAAATACTCATTAACACCTTTCATTTGATACCCATATCGTACAAACAAATTCTATAGTCACCCCTGGTCCACCTTTATGGCGATATCTCGAAAAGGCGTCCACCTATAGAACTAAGGCCCACTCCTTTTAAAATACTCATTAACACCTTTCATTTGATACCCATATCGTACAAACAAATTCTAGAGTCACCCCTGGTCCACGTTTATGGCGATATCTCGAAAAGGCGTCCACCTATAGAACTAAGGCCCACGTCCTTTTAAAATACTCATTAACACCTTTCATTTGATACCCATATCGTACAAACAAATTCTAGAGTCACCCCTGGTCCACCTTTATGGCGATATCTCGAAAAGGCGTCCACATATAGAACTAAGGCCCACTCCCTCTTAAAATACTCATTAACACCTTTCATTTGATACTCATATCGTACAAACAAATTCTAGAGTCACCCCTGATCCATCTTCATGGCGATATCTCGAAACGGCGTCAACTATAGAACTTAGGCCCACGCCCTTTTAAAATACTATTAAACACCTTTCATTTGATACCATATCGTACAAACAAATTCTAGAGTACCCCTGGTCCACCTTTATGGCGATATCTCGAAACGGCGTCCACCTATAGAACTAGGCTCACGCCCCTTTAAAATACTCATTAATACCTTTCATTTGAGACCCATATCTCGAAAGGCGTCCACCTATAGAACTTAGGCCCACTCCCTTTTAAAATTATCATTAACACATTTCATTTGATACCCATATCGTACAAACAAATTCTAGAGTCAGGCCTGGTCCACCTTTATGGCGATATCCTAAATGGCGTCCATCTATAGAACCAGGGATGCACCTTAACGTTAAGCTAACGTTTATCAAAAAATTTCCACCGTTTCCGTTGAAACACTTCGAAATATTATCGATAAAGAAATTATCAAGATAAATTGTATCTCGTTTTTAACCGAAACGAAAAGCTTTCGTTAACGTTAAAAACGTTAACAAAAACGTGATACTTATGTTTGAATTGTGCTGGCAATGCTATAGCCATGGTGAAGCCGTAAGGTGGCAACAACGAGCGCACATACACACACAAACTCTATGTAATTTGTTGTGTAATTCGTTGGTGGTAATGTCAAAAATACTCTGAGAAATGTGTTCGTACTGTCAAAATTCATGAGAAAAGTTGCAATCAGCTTGGCTAATGCTTTCACCTTTAATGACTCCGCCATCAATCAGCTTGCCAGCATAGTTTGAAATTAATAATCAACATAAACGATTTGATTTCGTTTTGAATATGGCAGAAAACGAAACGAAATCATTTCGTTAATTTGACGATCTTAACGAAGTCATTTCGTTTCGTTTATTAACGTTGATTATCGTAACGAAATGATATCGTTTCGTTGGTTAAGCATGCCTGTATAGAACTATGGTCCCATTCCTCTTAAAATACTCTTTAATACCTTCCATTTGATACACATGTCATACAAACACATTCCAGGGTTACCCTAGGTTCTTTTTACAACATGGTGATTTTCCCTTACTTTGTCTCCACAGCTCTCAACTGAGTATGTAATGTTCGGTTACACCCGAACTTAGCCTTCCTTACTTGTTTTTTATACACGCGTATACGTTTACGTTTGCGCGTGAAAAAACGCCTATCCTCGCTTAGATAATGCTTAGGAGACCCATCTAGCTGCAGTGGTTAAATAACTAGCTACAGCCACAGGGTGTACCGAAAGCGGAGACACAACCCTCTGATGGCCATAGGTTACAACATATAGCTAAATCAGTTGCGAATGAATTGTGGACACACATAGAATACATAGAATTAGAGTAGAGGGTGAAACAAAAACACTTATTTCAGTTACATCTGAGTATAACGCGTATTGAAATTTAGTAGTACACATTTTATGCGCAGCAATTTCAGAGGTTTATTTAAAGTTTGACGCTTAGCAGTCCATATAAAGTTTAAGCGTATGGACGTTTACGTGTAAAAAAAGCACGACTAATACACTACTCTCAGTTGGTCAGGTAAAGTGGTAGTGAAACTGAACAATTTTTCACTAAATTTTAAAAGCTAGTAGTGATAATATTCCAATATTTTTTTTTGTTCACTCAGCTGAGTGCAGAGAAAAAATTAAATGCATAAAAAATTTTTTTAGTCGTAGTGGAAAAAGATAGCACTAAAACTAAGCTGGAAGGTGCGCACTCAAATTTTTCCAATATATAGTGCACTACCCGCAACTATGCTCTTAAAGTAACAGCGGAGTGTGGAAAACAATTTAAGAAGTCTTTTTCCTTAAAATTTAAGGATAATTATTTCATTTGGCGGTTGGCTCAACTTGCGTTCATAAAACTAATTTTCTATAACTCAACTGATGGGAACATGGTTGCATCGTATTAACGAAAATTGTCTCCGCTGAAAGCGCTCATTGTTTTCTTTACGTACCATGAACCACAGTTTTCGTCAAGAGATACTAACGGCTTATGAGCTAATCGCGGTATCCAAATCATAAGAAAATGCTTAAGAAATTGTGTAATTTTCCCGTCGTAAGCCGAACTTGAGTTTTTTAATTGAAACTATGTATTTTCCCTTTTATTACTCATTTTCACGCATCAATTGAAAAGTGCAACGTTTTCTTGAACATTACTTCAGCATGTCTTCAAGGTTCCAACAAATTTTCAAGTTTAGCTTACGAGAGGAAATAAAAAAATTTCTTAAACGGTTTCTTGTGATCTGGATAACGCGTTTGCGGCCGGCGAAACTTTTAAATTTTCTTCTAGATGTGGGCTTTATAAAGCAAAATAGAAATTTATTAAGTTTGGAAAATGGGCGTGGAAATAAGGTGGAACTAATTTCATCAATTTACCACTTGATTTTATCCACTTTAACAAGAGACAAAAAGGATTGGTGGGTTTTCCGATATATGGCACTAAACGTATTATAGAAAGATTACCAAAAAAGGGACGGTCCACGCCCATTTTGAAAATTATTTAGTAAGTATAATTTGTTTATATACTAATTAGATTTAGAGAAAATTTGTTTAAGCGAAGGGTATACGTGCCAAATTTCAACATGATATCTTCAATAAATTTCGATTTACAGCTTGAAAAGTTTTTAATTTTTCTTCTTCTCAGAAAGTTAGGCGACGTTATCGTTCGACTAAACTAACTTCTATGCCAATCTGTTCTAGGTTTAGATTAGCCAGTATACAAAATTTCGTAAAGATATCTTAATATTTGCTCAAATTATCGTGTTAACAGACGCACAGATGTGGCTCAATGAGAATCTTTTTCGATCCTGATTATTTTGATATAGTCCATATTATTTGCACGTTTACAAACAACCGTTGTCCCATTTAAGTGATGTACAAGTCTACTTTGGGTATACCCGAAAATTGAAAAAAAGTTCTGAATAATTGTTGGCCGCAGGTGCAATAAAGGAGCTACTCTGAAATAATCAGCCCAATTCTAAACAAAAATTCTGTGCGAGTTTTTCCCTTCTCCCATTCCTCGTATTCTAAATAAAAAATCCTTGTGATTTTTTTAATTTCTCTTATTCTGAACACTATTCGAAAAAGGGGAAACCAGTTAATGGAGAAAAGTAGATTTTATGAATATGATTGAAAAGGAGACTTTTCTGCAATTTTTAGGAGCTTTTGACATGCTGAATTAAAGGGAACGCATCAAAATAGTTTAAGTTTACTGTGTCTTATACCAAAAAACACTAATTTGTACAAATTGGGTCTTAAATACATCAATCATTCTACCACAAAAACTCTCTATTACAGTCCAAAAGTATATAAATAAGCAACGGAAGAGTCTTAGCAAATTTGATGCAGGCCTGAATCGACTTTGGCATATACGAAAAAGGAATTCAGCTCGACTTAGCCGCCAGAATATGGTTTTGCTGAATGGAAGAAGGCAACTCCAGCGGATGTGTGTTATTGCGCAGTTGTTGTGTTGTTGTAGCAATGTTGCGCAGTCTTCTTCTTATGCTACTCTGCTGGTTTTGCTATGACACCAATTCGTCAATACATATGAAATGCAATACTGTGCTTTGTATATATCTTATTTCTCAATTTTAAACAAATTCGCAACAATAACTAAACTTTTCAATTTGTGAACAAAAATAGAAATGCGCAAAAAAATGTCCATTGGCAAATCAGCTGACTTCGAATATTCGAAATTCCGGATTTTTTCCACGGGATCCGCGTGAACAAAATTCCGAGAGAATATATAGAATTGGGCTGAATATATTTACTCAAGTTTGTACATGAATTAAAATTTTCAAACAAGTTTGTAATTAGGCTACAAAAAGTGGTTGTAGCTTCTTTATGTAATTTAGTGCATATGCTTTAAACTTCTAATTTCTTAATGAATTGTAATTAATGAAATTTGTCTCTTAGTATATTAACAAACAAACGATACTTTTAAAGGCATTTTGGTAATCTATATGGTACGAAAAATATATGTGAGTGGCAACACTACCCACCACTGCTTTATTTACCTCAGTTTTTCATAAACCGCGCGCGTACACGCATATTTTGTTTAAGTAATAAATATATATTTTAGTGATTCCAGCGGTTCGCCGTTTTCATTCCGCCCACCGTCGCGTAATTCAGTTCCTATTGTTAATTATAAAGAATAAAATAAGTATATTGGTGCAAAGTGAAAGAGAATATGTTAAAATAACAGTCAAAAGTTTGCTACGAGTGGCGAGTAGCTCACTGGCAAGCAAAAAATGGCTGCCGGATATATTTCTATGAAGTTGGTGTTAATTGCCCCCTTTACACATATGTATATACATATTTACATGCTTATGCGCGCATCACCTTGCGGAATTGTGATTTTTGGTAAGAGAATTAACTAATTAATTAAACACAATCCTTAATACAATTAGAAATATGTCACGAAAATGTATAAAAGAAATTTTTATGCATTTATTTCACAAAAACAAAACCAGCAACTACAGCATACAAAGCATCGTGTAACTGGCCGAAGTAAGAAAGGTTTGCTCATAGAAAATTATATCAAAAAGCTGTGACTAACTTTAAAACCTATTTTCTTTTGATATAGATTAAGAAGAGTCATCAGTTTATTACTTTGGACAATTACTTGATTATTTAAATGGCGGATGGTTCCGCCGGATGGTTCCCATGTTTTCTATGAGTTATATAGTCGCTGGTTTTTTTGTGAGGTACATTTATGCGTACAAATGTGTTCTATAAATTTTCGTGGCGTATTTCTGTTTATTTTAATGATTGAATTTAGTTAAATAATTAATAACAATTTCGCAAGGTGACCACGGCGCATAAACTATCTAAGTTATAGGAACAAATAACCAAAATTCTCTCATAGAAAACATTGGGCATGCACTTTTTGCTTTCCAGCGGGTTACTCGCCACTCGCAGCAAACAGGTGGCTCTTATTTAAATCTATCCACTTTGATTTTATTATGAGTATGCGCCATTGTGTAAAAGGTGAAATAAAAAAAATGTAAGGTAATAGTGCAGTTTACGGTACCCACCGAAATTTGGGCCAAAATTTTCGAGTGAGGTATCAAAAGACGCGTATTCACATCTAGATCAAGAGTCCGAAAGCGGAAGTTAATTTTTTTTACCCGTTCAAAAGATATTAACGAAAAACCGAAAAATACCCGCCGGACCCTCCGAAACCGGGGGTGGGTGGGCTACGCCATGCCAAGTTCGGGTGTGTGGTATAACCGTGGCTACCGCCGCGGTGATGCACAATTTTTTTGTGGGTACGCACACAACAACAACCACATTAAAATCGCCAACTTCAACTGCAAATATCTCCGCACAGAGATACAATTTTCCGCCTTCTGATTATTGTTCTCGAGATTAATACGCGTCTTTTGATACCCCACTCGAAAATCTTGGCCCAACTTTAGGGTGGGTACCGTAAACTGCACTACTACGAAATGTAAATTAAAAACTAAACGTTATTTTATAGTGTGAGTGATTTTGTGTTTTTGTTTTGCGAGTGGTTTTGTGATAGAAATATGTATGTATATGCAATAGATAATAAAATGTAAAGTTCAGTGAAGTGGTAAGTTAACCGAAATATTTCATTTATATTATTGGTATTATCTTAAAAACAATTTACAAAAACTAAAAAAATAGGTAATAATTTACAATAAGGGTCTACTGCTAAAACGCGTCCAAAATTTCCGCGAGAGGTGTAAAATTTTGGGTTGTTCAAAACATATTAACGAAAATCCAAAAAATTACCCCAGGTCCCTCCGAAACCGAAGGTGGAATCCATAGTATTTTTGTGTAGAGTCTGTTTCTGCATTGGCGAACTTCGGCGCCTTTATAAAAATTTACCTAGCCGGGGGATCAAAATTAAATCCGTGCAAAATCCCTTTGTACACAATGTTGTTTCTGTCTACAACAAAATTACAATAACCACATGGAAATTGTCAACTTCAGCTGCAAATATCTCTGGGCAGAGATACAATTTTTCTTTCCCTCCTTCGGATTATTGTTGTCGAGGCCAATATGCGCCGAAGTGATACCAATCCCGATATTTTTGGACGCATATTTAATTACCCCAAAATAAACACGAAATAATATCAAATTGTCTTGAAACTATCCAAAAAGGACTTCGAAATGAGCACAAATATAATACGGAAAACATTCCGAATTAGCCACGAATTAATCCATATTTAACTTCGAAATGCCTAATAAAAACTTTGTAAACCTATTTGTAAAGTTTTGGAAAAAATGTCAGAAGTTTTTAAAAATGTTCATGAAAATTAAATTTACAATAGTTTCTCCAAGGGTGTTCTAAATTTTTTCCATACAAGTAAGTGAGTATTAATTTAAAATCAAAATCAGTATAAAACTGCACGCCCTAATTGTTTCTTAAAAAACGAAAAGAAAGTTTGGAAGTTGTCATGAAGATTTTTAAAAAGTTGTCGAATTTTTTTGTTCTGGTTTTTTTCAAAATTTGCAGATATTGAGGCCCACTTGCAGAACGGCAAGTTATCTTTTTTACTCAGAGTTAAATGTTAACTTAAAATGTAAGGCGCGATAACCTCCGAAGAGATTTTGGGCCGAGCTTCTCTTCCAATTTGTGTCGTGCTTCGAGAACGAAAATCGACACTGATGATGGCACAACGCCGAAGCCGGTTTGTCTCAAAATCAAATTTGACAAGGGTTGACGGAAAATCGTTCCAATATACATCATTTATCCACGCTGTCGGAAAATCAACAAAACAAAATAAATCCTATATAATGCCTTAGCAAATGTCAGTAGTCTAGGATTAATAGTTGCATAAATATTGAGTATGAAAGATCCCATTTGTATGGGAGGTGCCACGCCTCCTTTTCCGATTTCAAAAAGGGATAAAAATAAGGATAGATACTTACCTTATATAACACCTTACCAAAAGCACATAAGAACCATGCGGTGTCATGTGTGTGTAAGTTTGGTTAAAACCCGTCCACGCGTTTGCGCTTCAAGCGGGGACAGGAAAACAAGTGTTTACTTTTTATAATATGTATAGATAATTCTCACATATTTGTAAAGCCGTGACCAAAGTTTCACGTTGATATCTCTACTGGAAATATTTTTGACCACCAACTCCATATAAGACCGACCAGTGTGCGTTGGGCGCGTGAAATTTCTATAAACTTGAGGCGCAGTATAACCTAATTAAGGTTCGGTTGGTCGTTATGCATATATAAAAATATCATTCATAAAGATATATATCTATAGAAATTTTAGTATTACTATAACTTAAAGAAAGTATTTTTTTCAATAAAACCGTTTAACTTAACACTTTTTTTTAAATTATTTTATTTACTTAAATTTCGCTAACAAAATTTGAACTTATGTGCTCCAAAGTATTTTGACATCACTTCTACCGGGACTTGAATTTTTTGCTTAAATTTCACTTACAAAATTTAAACTTATGTGCTCCAAAATATTTTGATGTCACTTCTACCGGACTGTATGTAATATTTGTTCAATGAGCCAAAACTCGCTCTCGGTCCTTGCGCCACTTGGCGGAGTTTTTTTCTTATACGCACGAGTATACATTAAGATGCCAAGGCAATAGGTCGCTTTCTATTTATGTAAGTAAAATGTGTTCCAAATATGAGCCAAATCGGACCACAAATACGTTTTCTTGTACATCTCGGCCCTTGCGCCACCTGGCGGCGATTTTTTCATAGGTGGATTTCTATTCATGTATGTAATATGAGTTCCAAATATGAGCCAAATCGGACCACAAATACGAGTTCTTGAAATATTTTTTCTTGTTATTGCATTCCCGTCCCGCTAATTAGTAGGAAAATTGGAAGGGAAGCTCGACCCCAAAATCTCTTTGGAGCTTATCGCGCCTTACTTTTATTTATTTATTTATTTATTTATAAAGGTACGCACTGCGCTCGGCTTTGAGATACGCCTTTATTAATAACCATATACATTCTTGTCAACGAAACTTTAAAATAACGACCTTTATTTTCAAGATTGATAAAATTATTCTTCAAAATCGAATTTCAACCACTGGTCGAACACTAGTTTATGTAAAGGGTCTTATCAAAAGGCATGTTACATGTGACCATCAGACGTATAAAATCATAGTCCTGTTGAAAACCTGGTTGTCTTTACCCATCACACGCCTATCACCATTGTTTTGTAAAAGGACCAGTTCATTCGACCCATCACAGGTCAGCTGCCATAGCCTCTACATGTTCCAATTGGTCAACAAGTTATTAGACAATCCCATAGCCTTGCACAGGGAAATAAATGGAGTTATACTGAAATGGCAGCCATTGGTAAAAAAAACTGGAGCCCCTTCGGTACGTAGAGCCGACTGTCATCGGAGCTAATCTACGGTGACCCGAAATGGATGCATGTAGTTTATAGGACACAACAAAATTTCAAGCATAATTTTTTGCTTAAAATTAATGAGCTAACTGCAAGGGTTTCCTCGTCCATGTCGTGAATATGGCGAGAAACCATAACGGTTTATCAATGCACCTACTTGATTGAGCTCGATTTGGTGGTAACGGAAAAAAACACTCTCCAACGGTTAGGATGCTTGTCCGGCTCTTCTCGAAACGATTTGATTTTACTCAATAGAATCTTCAAAGATGCATTTTATGCATTTTAGAGTGCATTTCATGCTTTTTAGAATAGCTGCCAAATGCTAGTCGTAAAAATCGACAAAAACCCACAGGCCAGAAAGCTCAAGGGGCAAAACAAATCGTTCCGCCGGTGTTCGGGAAAGAACTAGAGTGTTTTTTGCAGATACGACAACAATAATAACAATGCGAATCAATTTAAAGAACGAACGTCTCATATTCTGTGTTAGGCCACTTTTTTAAAGGAATATTGATATCTTAACTAAATTAGTAATTTATTTTATGAAAATATGAATAAGTACAAAACTAAAAAAGTTTATACATGTTTCAAACGAAAAGAAAATATTCCACTTTTCGTCCGTCCATCCTCATCTCATTCCTTGCGCCGAGTGCGCAATGTTAGCGCTATGTACGCGGATATTCGAAAACCCAAAATGAGCATGATCAATCCAATATAATCGTATGGTAAATCACTCGCAGCAAAATTCAGTGTCTCTAATATAACTTCGCCAGAGTTGGGACAAGTAGTATTTGACGAAGTGCATGTAATTTCACCAGGCTGCACATCCGCCCACTGGTTGATCAGCATACCCTCGTTGGCATAACGAAACCACGATAAATACGAGAGCCATTTAAAATACGAAGGTACCGAAGCGGAATTCAAAAAGAATCCACCGAATAAAAGAAACGGTATTATAATTGGTGGACCCACAGAAAGGGCCATTGATGTTGATGAGCTGGCACAAGAAATCAAATAACCAAACGAAGTTGCGACATTGGTGACTAAAGTAACAAGTGATAGTGCTATAAGAAAATGATAGAGGCCAGGACGTAAGCCAATCAAAGGATATGCAATGGCAGTAAAGACTAATGGAACGGTTAAAAAGAGTGGCAGTTCGGCGATTGTTTTGCCAAGAAAATATGTGTCACATCGATAAAGGCGACTGCGTGCTTCACGCATGAATACCGGTAGTTCGGAGGTGAAGACCTATAGAAGATAAACGAAAAATTTAAAAAAAGGTACAAAAGTACGGTATACGAATAACCAAAAATTACCGTTATAGTAGCAAAAACATTCTGAAACGTCATATTTGTCAAGAACAAGAAAATCGCTCCATTGATATTCATAACACCGACTTGAGTTAATTGTTGTCCCAGAAAAATCAGTCCAATGAGTACAGCAACCAACTAGAAAGTAAAATATCATTAAAACGTATTAAAGTACAGTCTAACAAGCCGTAGCTAGGATATGTAGGGAATAGGCTGCGACGCGTATTTTATCGCTTACCCAGCGGGCTAAGCGGCTTAGAACATTTCCGCTGTAGACATGCCTATCGAAAGAAGCGATTAAAATTCACAGACCCGAATGTTCGAGGGGTAAAAGAAAAATCTCAAGGTAGTCGAGCTAACACCAGCAGGTTTTAGTATCGGTGGGTACTGGATTCAATCCGGCAAAGAACCACCCATATCCATAACACATCCTAAGCCTTTGAAAACCGTTCTTGTGGTGCCTAGAAAGATGTGTTGATGACTAAGTAGCGTTCAACGACCTTGATTTTTTCGCGCTTTTTTTGGCTAGTCCAGCTCGGTTGTGTTGTAACGTCGTTGAAGTTTATAGTAGCTCATAAATGATTCGATTGAAAAACATTTATGACGGATGGTGGGGCGAAAAAGGGTCGTTAATGGCGTGGAAATCGTTTTTGCAGTTTCATATAAAAACTGGAGATTTGAAAATTGCGTTTTCTTGTTTCTTGAATATCGATCACTTCGCGAAATCTCGGATTCAATACAGTTTTACTGAACCCATTCGAGCAAGGTGTTCACTTGCCCCAAGTGCGTCGCTGGACGCCAACAGCAACTTCTACCTATTTGCCTACTATGTAGGTACATGTGTTTTTTTAAGCAGTATACTCACCGTCGTTTGTAACAGGCGCACCTTCACCAATAATGGTTCTTTCAATACTGACAACCACGATCGCCATAAAATGGCTCGAAATTGCATGCACCATGAAGCTTTATATGTGAATCCATTCTCATCCTCTCTGCTTAGACCATTTGAATTTGCAAGTTTCTGAAAATTTTGTTCCATCTCTCTAGAGATCCTGTAAGAAATGAATATTAGTTTAGTTTGTGCAACGGCAGCAAGTTTGAAGAACTAACTTGCCAACAGCAAAGTTGTCACATATTTTTGCTATACGCTCCCGTGATTCTACTTCCCGTCCCGGTACAACGGCCAAAACTTGCACATAAAAGTCCGCTGGGTTGTAGTTGTGCGGACATTGAGCGCCAATGCTGAAAACGATTTCAAATTGATATGAATTATATAAAAATAAAAAAACAAATATTTGTCACTGAGCAAAGCCCCTTCAGGTATTAGCTCCGCCTAAAGTAAAATAAAAAAAATGTAAGGCGCGATAATCTCCGAAGAGATCTAAGGCCGAGCTTCTCTTCCAAATTCGCGTCGTGCTCCTCTTGATTTTCCCTACAAATTGGCCGGACGGGACCTACATGTTTTATGCCGACTCCGAACGGCATCTGCAAGGCAGATGAGTTTTCACTGAGAGCTTTTCATGGCAGAAATACACCCGGAGCACTTGCCAAACACTGCCGAGAGGCGACCCCGCTTAGAAAAATTTTCTTCTAATTGAAAAACCTTATTTCTAAAATTTTGATGTTGCTTTGCCCGGGGTGTGAACCCAGAGCATACGGTGTGGTAGGCGGAACGCGCTATCATCACACCACGGTGGCCCCTTAAGTCCTACTTTAAAATATCTTCCAGTTTAGCCAAGGTTTCGCTAAATTCGATTGTATTGGTTGACTTGCTATCAGATACTACCTATATTTCCCACCTGACTATAGGCCGTGAAGTTCTGCAAGACGTCATCTTTGTAGGATAAATGGGCAAAATTTAAACTGTAGAAGGCGGCAGTGAGATACACCAACCATCCCACCGTAGTAGTATACGTAGTAGCATAGTTTACGGCCTTGTACTAGGTATACGGCCTAGCAAAGAACTATGCAAGATTTCACCAATGGGATTAACCATGTTTAACTACAATGTGCTAATAAGATACTTTCTAAAGCAAGTTAAATTGGTTGAATATAATCAATCTAGCCGAAGCTTTTTTTCTCATACCAGTTGGTTTCACACGGTAAAGATCTTGTAAACGAATTTCCTATGAAAATACTTCTATACCACACGTTAACACTCACGTTGGGTTGGGTCGATATCGACTCCCAAGCGCTAAACGAGTATTAGTGCTGACCTTAATGTGAAATGGCTATCTAACTCCCTCTGCTGAATACGCATCTCCACTCTTATTCTCTGCTTGTAGTCGCCTGAAGTCCCTTATGGAGTTTATTTCATATTCCCTAGTTTGCAACTTCATTCTACTTCTCTCTTCCTTATATCATTATGGTGGTATGATCATGTGCCCGAAAACCGTCCGTCCTAGCAGTGACCCCTACAGTAGTAAGGTCAGTGATGCTTGCCACACGTACTCGGACGCTATGTAGTTCGGCTAAGCATTCACACCTGCGTAGCAGCTGACCCTAGTGAGGCAGCCAGCCCTCGAAGGAAGTCAGCAATAAAACTTATCGAGTGCACCTGCACGACTAAATGCTAGGTAGACTTGATGCTATACCAGCTTCCAGCTTTACCGACTCCTTTGTAAAAACAGAAACAGACTACAAAGGCGCCTTGGCAGTGTTCGAAACAAACTACAAGATTTCTTTGTTTTAAGGAAGGAATTGAACGAAAAACGACGGAAATTGGAAGAGAAGCTCGGCCAAAATGTCATCCGATGTAAATCGTGACAAGAATTTATTCTTTTTTTAAACAGGAAGAGGGAACGAAAAATAGAAAACACCAACTAGGCAGTGGAAGAGAAATAATAATAGGAATGGATATTGGGAGAGGAAGAGGAAAATAAAAAGCCAGTGGAAGGAAAATGAGTAGAGAAAGCAACTAGGCAGAGTACCAGAAATAATAAAATAAATGGAAATAGCGAGAGGAGAGGGAAGATGAAAAGGTAGAGGAATTGGAAAGCGAATAAGGTGGAGGGGGCAGATGATTAAAGGGAGGGAGATGTAGCGACAGGAAAAAAAGGAGGATATTAGGTCTACAATCAGACAAATGTAGACCAGTCAATACCAGGCATGCTTAACCAACGAACCGATATTATTTTGTTACGATAATTAACGTTAATAAACGTAACAAAGTCATTTCGTTTCGTTTATTAACGGTAAAAACGGCAAATTAACGAAATGTTTTTGTTTCGTTTTCTGCCCTATCAAAACGAAACCAAATCGTTTATGTTGATTATTAATTTCAAACTATGCTGGCAAAGCTGATTGATGGCGGAGTCATTAAAAGTGAAGCAACTTTTCTCATGAATTTTGACAGTACGAACACTTCTCCGAGTATTTTTGACATTACCAGCAACGAATTACAAAACAAATTACATGGAGTTTGTGTGTATGTCCGCTCGCTGTTACCACCTTATGGATTCACCATGGCTATAGCATTGCCAGCACAATTCAAACATAAAGTATCACGTTTTTGTTAACGTTTTTAACGTCAACGAAAGCTTTTCGTTTCGGTTAAAAGCGAGATACAATTTATCTTGATAATTTCTTTATCGATAATATTTCGAAGTGTTTCAACGGAAACGGTGGAAATTTTTTGATAAACGATTAGCTTAACGTTAAGGTGCTTCCCTGGTCAATACTCAGACTGTACGACGTCTTGGAAGTGTGTTAACGATAAATAGACATACTGATAATAAAACAATATATTGTAACGAATGTTAGCAGCACTGAGCGATGCTATCGTCTCTAAGCCGATGCTAAGCAGTGACGTGAATTCGCATCCATAGATCAATCATTATGTATCTACATAAACGAAACAATTGCCGTCTTTCAGTGAGTTTTACAGCTCCGGCTCACGCTCAATTCTCACGGGAATGCTCTGGATCATTGAGAGACTTGAGAAGCAGATGCGTGAAAATTTCGCACACGTGAAATGTGATAGGCAGATGTCGCCGCTATTTTTCATTTAACTCATACGGCGAAAGGCTAAGCAGCGACATCTATTTTTGAAAAAGTAGGTATATTAAAGGCCGCGTTGCCAACCTAAAAAAAGTAATTAACAAATTATCTGGCTCACAAATTGAACCAGACTTCTATCTGGATTTATCTGGCTCAAATCGTTGTTGTTGCATTTACATGCAAAATTATTTATCTGGCTCAGGATTTTGCCACCGGATGATAGCTAATAATTGTGTCTACACATATGTACCATGTACGTATACGACCAGCGGAGAGTCAATGCACAAACACATGCATATATCTGACATACTCCTGAAAGTATGCAATGAGAAAAACTATAAAATCATGCAATTGTAGTTACAGCTGAGAAGTTTGAGAGCTGCTGGACTAGTAGATTCTGGAAGCGCCTAGAAGATGCGAACGTTGAAATCCGAGAGTATAAAAGGCGGCAATTGTAGAGGCGCTGGAATTCAGCTTGATTTAAGATTTCGATTAAGACGCTATCTAGCGAGCAAGAGCAGTATTATTTTGAATAGTAGAGTTTCATTTGAGCTATCAATCAGTTTGGTTATTAAGCAAGCTATTCGTTGCAAAGTTTGAGTGTTATTGTGAAGTACTTTAATAAAGGCCATTTTGCATTATTAAATATTGGAATTATTTATTCAACAGTTTAGCGATACGAACGTTGGCAGAAAATTTCAAATAAGGGGAATTGCAGTAAATTCTTTACAATATAAATCTGTACTTACTATGAAAAAAAATCAACTGCTTCACCAGGTGTTCCCAAAAATGCCACCCTCCTTCTGCCATCAGCAATAGCTTGTCAAACAACTCAAATAGTTCAGACGACGGTTGATGTATTGTGAGTATGACAGTTTTGCCCTTCTGCGACAATTTCTTCAAAACCTGTACAACGCTGTGAGCCATAAAAGAATCCAAACCCGATGTTGGCTCGTCACAAATTAACAGCGGCGGATCTGTCAAAGCTTCCGACGCAAAAGCTAAACGCTTACGTTCACCACCAGACAAACCCTTCATACGTCCCGGAACACCAATCAATGTATTTTGACATTTTCCCAAAGAAAGATCTTGTATTACTTGATCAACACGTTGTATCTTCTGTTTCTTGGTCATATGTCTTGGCATGCGAACCATTGCCTGAAAAATGAGATGTTCGCGTGCGGTAAGTGAACCAATGAAAAGATCATCTTGTTGTACGTAAGCGCAACGTGCTTGCATTTCTTTGGCATCAATCGGTTGACCGTTGAGCATACGAACACTCGACGACGAAATTTGTACGCCCTTTGACGAGCGAAAAGCGAGCGCATTGAGGAGAGTAGTCTTGCCGGCACCAGAACTGCCCATAATAGCAAGTAATTCGCCAGGGTATGCGACACCAGAAACTGTAAAGAGTGAATAAAAAAGAGTAAATGTGCCCCTCTTAGTTATAGCAGGGAAGTATAATTACTTACCATTTTTCAAGAGATGTTTGCGTGGCGCGGGTATATGTCGTTCATTACAAAAGAGTCCTTTGAAACGATTAAGCAGCTGCTTCCAATCGGAACCGGGCTGATGTACAGCACCAAAAATATCTATATTATACCAAGAGTACGTGAGATTATCTGCTGTGAGTTCTGGTGATGGCGCTGAGAGTGTACCGTAATTTTTATTAAACCCTTGATTTATGGATGATTGCTCGAATGGCTGCTCATTCTGCTAAATTAAAAAAAATAGATTTCATAAGCTTTTAGAAATTATGGCGCAGTTTATTTAATGTAAATAGGTGGAGAAAAACAAATTTAAAAATTTGATAGAAACTCGCGTCTGCAAAATCTTAAATTTTGTGCGCGCATAAAGCCCAACTGACTTATAAATCTATTTTCGTAGCAGCACGGAAAAGTTTTTCGTTTGTCCATTGTATACCCAGTAGTCTGTTAAAATAGAGTACAATTGAAGGAAGGGTTCCATCCCTTTAAGTTGCAGAAAGGAACCGTAAAATATTCAATGCCCTTCGGTTTGGTTGAGTGGTAGATATCCCCGTAGGATAATCTCTTCGGGATTACAAGAAAGTCATTCCTGACTGTGTAGTTCCGAATACGATTTTGGATGCCTAATGTTTGATTCTGTATATTGAACAATCA
Organism: Eurosta solidaginis; assembly: GCA_029619165.1. Lineage (NCBI taxonomy): Eukaryota > Metazoa > Arthropoda > Insecta > Diptera > Tephritidae > Eurosta > Eurosta solidaginis. The sequence continues at coordinate 16,525 of JARSSU010000961.1, read as the reverse complement.
ATTTACATAACGTGCATGCATACAAACGCAATATATATTGTGACGAACATTAACAACACTAAGGGATACTATCATCTCTAAGCCGATACTAAGCAGTCACTTGTATGTACATGAAACAAATCAATCATTATGTCTACACATATGTACATACAAGCAGCGGAGAGATACGCACAAACACATGCATATATCTGAGATACTCACATAAGTATTCAATCATCAGCAGAGTAATACTCACATATACACACGCATATGGCAATGCGTGAGAGTATAAACTACAAATTCACATGCATATATGTATCTGGTAACTAAGTAGTACATTCTAGAAGAAGAAACGCCTAGAAGTATGCGAACGAGACAGCAGCGAGTATAAAAGGAGCGAAAGCTGAGTAAGCAGCAATCAGTTTGATTTAAGCACGCTATTGGTTAAGTGTTATTGTGAAGTACTTTCAAAGTAGTCTAATAAAGGCCATTTTTCATTATTGAATATTAGAGTTATTTATTCAACAGTTTAGCGATACGAACTTTAGTAGAAGGTGTAAAATAAGCGGAGGTTCACTAAATTCGTTACAATATATATATATTACTTCTGTACGTGTGCTTGTGATTGAGTTCTTCCTAAACGACTACACCAATTTTGATTTGGCCTAGAAGTGAATCGGGCGCCTACCTATTTAAAAAAAATAACTTATGTTCCGATTTCCTTGAAATTTGGTACAGGGGTACTTCTTGATAAGCTTGATGAGATTAATCTCATTTAGGAGAAAGACAATGAGGAGAAGATGATAAGTAGAGATAGATTGCGGAAGAGTAAACAAAGTGGGAGAAACAAATGGAGACAAAACTGGATAAAGTGCGAGGAAAACGTACGAAGGAGAGGAAGCCAGAGAATGGACTAAAAAAAGAAAAAGGGAGAGGAAGGAGTAAAAGTAGAAGAAAAAAACCGGGAAGCGAAAATGGCAAGATATGGAGAAGAGAAGGATCAAACATTGGGACGAGGGAGGAGAGGCAATAAGATACAACAGTTTTTAAATTTTGTTTTGCAGAAGCCCCCATATGGCAAATACCTCTGGTTACTGCAGGAGAACGTCTCAACTATCTGTCTTTATATTATATATAAAAATGATTGCGAATTTTAAAATTATTAATTGTTTAGTACAGAGATTCCATATATGAGGAATTGAAGTGAGAGGGGTAGAGGGAATGAGACTGAAAGAGGAAATATATATATAAAAATGATTGCGCATTTTAAAATTATTAATTGTTTAGTACAGAGATTCCATATATGAGGAATTGAAGTGAGAGGGGTAGAGGGAGTGAGACTGAAAGAGGAAATAGTATGGAACTAAGAGTGTGAGAGGGAGTGATAGTTGGTCTAGAAGAGGAAATAGGAATGGGAATGGTATAGGGAGTCAGAATGGGATTGCGAACGAAAGTGGTTAGTGGAAGGGGGAGTGAGAGGGAGATTCGGGGTAGGAGTGGGACGCAGAGACAAGAATAAGAAGAACAAGTATGGGAGGCTAAGTTCGAGTATACCGAAATACATACTAAGCTGCCAAAGTACAGCTTTCAAAACTTTTAAAATACCTTCTTTTAAAAGTGGGGTGGTGCCACGCCCACTGTCCAAAATTTTACTAATTGTCTATTATGCGTCATAAGGTCAGCCCACATACCAAGTTTCATCGCTTTATCCGTCTCTGGTAATGAAATATCGCATTTTTTCGGTTTTTAAGTTTTCGATATCGAAAAATAGAACGTGGTTATAGTCCGATTTCGTTCATTTAAATAGTGATCTGAGATGAATAACCAGGAACTTACATACCAAATTTCATTAAGATACCTCAAAAATTTACTCAAGTTATCGTGTTTACGGACAGACGGACATGGCTAAATGAATTAGTTTTTTCCTCCAATCAATCATTTTGATATACAGAAGTGTACATCTATCCCGATTAGTTTATGCCGTTACGGGGTACCATTATGCGAACAAAATTAATATACTCTGTGAGCTCTGCTCAGCTGAGTATAAAAATGGAAGATAAAGCAAAAAAGGCAAAACAGTTTTAGGGTAGGGCAAAATCTGTCGGCTACACCAGCAAGTCTGCCGGCTAAATAGCAATCAGAATATGCTAAAGGTCAATGCTATTCAAAGGGCAGATATAGCAAGCGCCAATCTAAAGCCGAGCTCACATTTTTGATTGGGAAGCAATTCAGTTCAACGAAAGTATTTTTTGATATCTCAACTATTCAAGAAGTTATCTTGCATACTATTGGAGAGGGTTAGATAGATTTATCCCGACCAATAGATTTTAGGTCGAGGTTTTCGACGTGCTCCTTTTAATTTTTCCTACGAATTGGCGGGACGGGACCTACATGTTTCACGTAGACTCCGAACGGCACTTGCAAAGCAGAGAAGTTTTCACTGAGAAGTCTTTCATTGTAGAAATACACTGCCAATTTTTTGCCAAATCACCACCGAGGGGCTCATAGGAAATTTGTTTCTAATTGAGAAAACTTATTTTTAAAATTTTCATGTTGCTTTGCCCGGGGCTCGGTGTGGTAGTCGGGGCATGCTGCCAAAACACTAGGGCGGCCGCCGCTTTTACCTCCACGTGAAACGAAGGAAGCAAACACTACCACTACCTGGTATTAAAAGAAAATTGTTTTGTGAGCAAATTTCAACTTCCAAGTGGTCAAACATATTTTCTGTTTTTTTTTGTGTTAAGAATGCAGTTTAATAGCAGCTGAATAAATATTTTTTCACCAAAAGCAACTTTGCTTCCACAGCTGTCTGAACTGCAAATTGGATTTTTTAAAGAGATTGTTTAATTTTAAGTACGAAAAGACCAATGCTGTTGCTGCTGGAGCTCGTGCTGCGTTCTAAAGAAAAAATATAATGGTCACAAATCTGAAGAGTGCCGCAAAGAGTTTATGGGCTTAAGCGAAATTGGCTGTAAATATAAACAGAATAATACACAAATTAAGTGGTAAGCACCTCGACGGCTGTTTTTTATTTTCGATTTCATCTCGCTGAATTGTTGGAAAAAATTACTTGAAACTTTGAACCCTTAAATTAATATACACAAATAGACCACAACAAGCAAAGAATTCGGCGCCTTTATAAAAAATTTACCTAGCCGGGGGATCAAAATTAAATCCGTGCAAAATCCCTTTGTACACAATGTTTTTTCTGTCTACAACAAAATTACAATAACCACATGGAAATTGTCAACTTCAGCTGCAAATATCTCTGGGCAGAGATACAATTTTTCTTTCCCTCCTTCGGATTATTGTTGTCGAGGCCAATATGCGCCGAAGTGATACCAATCCCGATATTTTTGGACGCATATTTAATTACCCCAAAATAAACACAAAATAATATGAAACTGTCTTGAAACTATCCAAAAAGGACTCGAAATGAGCACAAATATAATACGGAAAACATTCCGAATTAGCCACGAATTGAATCCATATTTAACTTCGAAATGCCTAATAAAAACTTTGTAAACCTATTTGTAAAGTTTTGGAAAAAATGTCAGAAGTTTTTAAAAATGTTCATGAAAATTAAAAAAAGAAAAATTTACAATAGTTTCTCCAAGGGTGTTCTAAATTTTTTCCATACAAGTAAGTGAGTATTAATTTAAAATCAAACTCAGTATAAAACTGCATGTCCTAATTGTTTCTTAAAAAACGAAAAGAAAGTTTGGAAGTTGTCATGAAGATTTTTAAAAAGTTGTCGAATTTTTTTGTTCTGGTTTTTTTCAAAATTTGCAGATATTGAGGCCCATTTGCAGAACGGCAAGTTATCTTTTTTACTCAGAGTTAAATGTTAAATTAAAATGTAAGGCGCGATAACCTCCGAAGAGATTTTGGGCCGAGCTTCTCTTCCAATTTGTGTCGTGCTTTTTAAGTTTTCCTACAAATTGGCGGGACGGGACCTACTTGTTTTATGCCGACTCCGAACGGCATCTGCGAGGCAGATGAGTTTTCACTGAGAGCTTTTCATGGCAGAAATACACTCGGAGTGCTTGCCAAACACTGCCGAGGGGCGACCCCGCTTAGAAAAATTTTCTTCTAATTGAAAACCTTATTTCTAAAATTTTGATGTTGCTTTGCCCGTGGTGTGAACCCAGGGCATTCGGCGTGGTAGGCGGAGCACGCTACCATCACACCACGCTGGCCGCCAGAGCTAAATGGCATAGGGGTTTAAAATCATACATTTTTGACCAATTTTTTAAGGTAACTGCGCTAAAAAAATAACTTGCCGTTGTGCAATTGGGCCTAATAATATTGAAAACAATACTAAAAGCTAGAAAAGGGCGTTATCAGAACACTGTCTCATTAACACCTTTCATTTGATACCCATATATACAAACACATTCTAGAGTCCCCCTGGTCAACCCTTATGGCGATATCTGTCAATCCTTATAGCGATATCGTACAAACACATTATAGAGTCACCCCTAGTCCACCAGTATGGCGATATCTCGAAAAGGCGTCCACCTATAGAACTAAGCCCACTCCCGGACGACTGTGTATAAAAACTGGCGTGGCTTGAACCGATTTCGCCCATTTTCACAGAAAACAGTTAACGTCATAATATCTATGCCCCTACCAAATTTCAAAAGGATTGGTAAATTTTTGTTCGACTTATGGCATTAAAAGTATCCTAGACAAGTTAAATGAAAAAGGGCGGAGCCACGCCCATTTTGAAATTTTCTTTTATTTTTGTATTTTGTTGCACCCATATCATTACTGGAGTTGAGTGTTGACATAATTTACTTATATACTATAAAGATATTACATTTTTTGTTAAAATTTTACTTTAAAAAAATTTTTTTTTAAAAGCGGGCGTGGTCCTTCTCCGATTTTGCTAATTTTTATTAAGCGTGCATATAGTAATAGGAGTAACGTTCCTGCCAAATTTCATCATGATATCTTCAACGACTGCCAAATTACAGCTTGCAAAACTTTTAAATTACCTTCTTTTAAAAATGGGCGGTGCTACGCCCACTGTCCAAAATTTTACTAGTTTTCTATTCTGTGTCATAAGGTCAACCCATCTACCAAGTTTCATCGTTTTAGCTTTCTTTGGTAATGAATTATCGCACTTTTTCGGTTTTTCGAAATTTTCGATATGAAAAAGTGGGCGTGGTTATGGTCCGATTTCGTTCATTTTAAATAGCGATCTGAGATGAGCGCTCAGGAACCTACGTACCAAATTTCATCAAGATACCTCAAAATTTACTCAAGTTATCGTGTTAACGGACGGACGGACGGACATGGCTCAATAAAATTTTTTTTTCGATCCTGATGATTTTGATATATGGAAGTCTATATCTATCTCGATTCCTTTATACCTTTACAACCAACCGTTATCCAATCAAACTTAATATACTCTGTGAGCTCTGCTCAACTGAGTATAACTAGCTTATATCCGTAGTTTCACTCCACGTTGCTATAAAAAATATGGAAAATAAATTAAGCACCTTTAAAACACTTTTTGTTTAACATTTATAAGCGATATATGTATATATATTTTTTATTTGTGTTAACATTTTCTGATGAATAGTTAAATACTGTAACTAGCTAAAATATTAATAATGTAATTATATGATTTTTTTTAATTTAATGAAACCAAATTCTGGACTGGTATCCGACCAGAAAAAGGAAAATATCTAAGAAAATTCCCAAAAAAAAATATAAAGCAAATAATTTTCATAGGTATTTTGTATGGAACGAACAAAGTGACGTTAGCTACTATGCTTATAACTGAAGAACGCCTAGATTGATGTCGATGATTCACACAAATTGTTAATGATTATGACCAACAGAATGAATCAGAAAAAAAGTATCATAAATTAGCGAACATACTAAAAGGAAACTTAAAAGTTCTGGGAGTTCTCATTCCAAGAATATCAAAGAAATGATTTCAATTTCTGTTGACAATGAATGGCAAGTGTGCAAATAGTATGCAATTCTTACGGTATGACATTAGAGTTTAGCGAACCCAAGTTTCAATTCTCCTAGCTTTCATCATGACAATCAATAAATCATAGAACCAGTGTGGTCTGAATATGGGAAATTTATGTTTTACATATATATATTTCTCATGTCCTTATGTCAGAAAAAAATTTACTTTTTTAAGAACTAAGAAGAGTGAAAAATATCGTTTATAACATGCATATTGCTTCATTATGAAAAAAATTACAAAATCGACACGGCCGCAACCCTACACAGAAATACCACAAATTTATGCAAACTATAATCGTCCTGATGTCGCGTTGTTTAAAATTTTCCCAAATTATTAAATAAATTATAAAATTAAAAATTGCTTGAAATAAATGTTCATACATTTAAAGCAATACGGGCAATCCCCGATTAATTCATATAAAGAGACAACATTTGGTTAATTCATTGTAGTTCTATAAATAGAACAAAAACAGCAATAATTCCAAGTTTCTATGAAACTGCCTTACAAATATGCATAACTTCAACACATAACTACATACGAAGTATGTGATGTGTAGAAGATAATATATGCAAAAAAGGCAATTGGGTAGCACTTTACAACAACTAAGGCATGACGTAGCTGAATGCGTTTGTAACCATTTCAACTATCGTAGGAGTGCGGGTTCGACTCCCACTCCCGGAAGAAACGGCTTTGAAGAGATTTACAAGGTATAATCGAAACAGCTGTCGCCTTGTACATCCAGATGTCACGTTGTTTAAATTTTTCCCAAATATTAAATAAATTATAAAATTGCTTGAAATAAATGTCCATACATTTAAAGCAATACGGGCAATCCCCAATTAATTCATATAAAGAGACAACATTTGGTTAATTCGTTGTAGTTCTATAAATAGAACAAAAGCAGCAATAATTCCAAGTTTCTATGAAACCGCCTTACAAACATGCATAACTTCAACTCATAACTACATACGAAGTATGTGATGTGTAGAAGATAATATATGCGAAAGAAGGCAATTGGGAAAAACTTGACAACAACTAAGGCATGACGTAGCTGACTCCACTTGTGTGCAATTACTGGCATATGCTGATGACATTGATATCATCGGCCTAAACACCCGCGCTGTTAGTTCTGCTTACTACAAACTGGAAAAAGAAGCGGTAAAGATGGGTTTGATGGTGAATGAGGACAAAACGAAGTACCTGCTGTCATCGAGCAAAGAGTCAGCGGATATTCGCCTTGCCAACCAAGCTACTGTTGGCAGCCATAATTTCCAAATAGTAAAAGACTTCGTTTATTTGGGAACCAGCATCAACACTAGCAACAACATCAGCACTGAAATCCAGCGAAGAACCAATCTTGCCAATAAATGCTACTTTGGACTAGGTAGGCAATTGAAAAGTAAAGTCCTCTCTCGGCGAACGAAAATCATACTCTACAAGTCACTTATCGTACCCGTCCTGCTATATGGGGCAGAAGCATGGACCATGACAACAGCAGATGAAGCGGCTTTGAGAGTGTTCGAGAGAAAAGTTCTTCGAAAGATTTATGGACCTCTACGCGTTGGCGATGGCGAGTACCGAAGAATATTTAATGATGAGCTGTACGAGCTATACGCAGACATCAAAATAGTACAGCGAATTAAAACGCAGCGGCTGCGCTGGCTAGGCCATGTTATGCGAATCAAAGATGATGCTCCGGCCAAGAAAGTGTTCTATCGGAACCCGCCTATGGAAGCAGAGGTAGAGGGCGGCCCCCACTCCGTTGGAAGGACCAGGTGGAAAACGATTTAAACTTCCTTGGTGTGACCAATTGGCGCCGGTTGGCGGAGCGAAGGAGCGACTGGCGCGCCTTGTTGGACGCGCATAACCGTTTAGACGGTTAAGCGCCAATTAAGTAAGTAAGTAAGTAAGTAATTTTAAATATTTCTGCGTACATATGTATGTATGCCTTTGAATGAGTTTTCTTAATTTGAAATCGCCGCCGGCTACCTGCTGCAGAGATAGAACCGAAAATATTCATACAACAAAATTGTTTGGAAACAATTTTGAAATTTGAAATATTTTATGTACATATACATACGTGATTTGTAGGAAATCTCTTATTGTAAATTAAGTATACGGAATAAAAAAAAAGTGCAAAAAAGGCAAAAAATATGTTTGTTCAATAGGGAAATGGATAGGGATAGGGATGGGGATAGGGACTTACCTTATACAACGCCTTACCAATTTTCAGTAGTCTAACATTAATAATTCCGTAGATATTGAGTATGAAAGATCCCATTTGTATGGGAGGTGCCACGCCTCCTTATCCGATTTCAAAAAGGGATAAAAATAAGGATAGAACTTACCTTATATAACGATGTATATTGGAACGATTTTCCGTCATCCCTTGTCAAATTTGGTTTTGAGACAAATCGGTTTCAGCGTTGTGCCATCATCATCTCTTCGAGAACGAAAATCGACACTGATGATGGCACAACGCCGAAGCCGGTTTGTCTCAAAACCAAATTTGACAAGGGATGACGGAAAATCGTTCCAATATACATCATTTATCCACCCTGTCGGAAAATCAACAAAACAAAATAAATCCTATATAACGCCTTAGCAAATGTCAGTAGTCTGGGATTAATAGTTGCATAAATATTGAGTATGAAAGATTCCATTTGTATGGGAGGTGCCACGCCTCCTTTTCCGATTTTAAAAAGGGATAAAAATAAGGATAGATACTTACCTTATATAACACCTTACCAAAAGTACGTAAGAACCATGCGGGTCCATGTGTGTGTAAGTTTGGTTAAAATCCGTCCACGCGTTTGCGCTTCAAGCGGGGACAGGAAAAAAAGTGTTTACTTTTTATAATATGTATAGATAATTCTCACATATTTGTAAAGCCGTGACCGAAGTTTCACGTTGATATCTCTACTGGAAATATTTTTGACCACCAACTCCATATAAGACCGACCAGTGTGCGTTGGGCGCGTGAAATTTCTAAAAACGTGAGGCGCAATATAACCTAATTAAGGTTCGGTTGGTCGTCCTTATGCATATATAAAAATATCATTTACAAAGATATACATCTATAGAAATTTTAGTATTACTATAACTTAATGTAAGTATTTTTTTCAATAAAACCGTTTAACTTAACACATTTTTTTAAATTATTTTATTTACTTAAATTTCGCTAACAAAATTTGAACTTATGTGCTCCAAAGTATTTTGACATCACTTCTACCGGGACTTGAATTTTTTGCTTAAATTTCACTTACAAAATTTAAACTTATGTGCTCCAAAGTATTTTGATGTCACTTCTACCGGACTGTATGTAATATTTGTTCAATGAGCCAAAACTCGCTCTCGATCCTTGCGCCACTTGACGGAGTTTTTTTCTTATACGCACGAGTATACATTAAGATGCCAAGGCAATAGGTCGCTTTCTATTTATGTATGTAAAATGTGTTCAAAATATGAGCCAAATCGGACCACAAATACGTTTTTTTGTACATCTCGGTCCTTGCGCCACCTGGCGGCGATTTTTTCATTGGTGGATTTCTATTCATGTATGTAATATGAGTTCCAAATATGAGACAAATCGGACCACAAATACGAATTTTTGGAATATCTCGATCCTGGCGCCACCTGGCGGCGATTTTTTCTAGGTCGTTTTTTATCATGTATGTAATATGAGCCAAATCGGACCACAAATACGAATTCTTGAAATATTTTTTCTTGTTATTGCATTCTCGTCCCGCTAATTAGGAAAATTGGAAGGAAAGCTCGACCCCAAAATCTCTTTGGAGGTTATCGCGCCTTACTTTTGTTTATTTATTTATTTATAAAGGTACGCACTGCGCTCGGCTTTGAGATACGCCTTTATTAATAACCAGATACATTCTTGTCAACGAAACTTTAAAATAACGACCTTTATTTTCAAGATGATAAAATTATTCTTCAAAATCGAATTTCAACCACTGGTCGAACACTAGTTTATGTAAAGGGTCTTATCAAAAGGCATGTTACATGTGACCATCACACGTATAAAATCATAGTCCTGTTGAAAACCTGGTTGTCATAGCCTCTACATGTTCCAATTGGTCAACAAGTTATTAGACAATCCCACAGCCTTGCACAGGGAAATAAACGGGGTTATACTGAAATGGCAGCCATTGGTCAAAAAAACTGGAGCCCCTTCGGTACGTAGAGCCGACTGTCATTGGAAGTAATCTACGGTGACCCGAAATGGATGCATGCAGTTTTATAGGGCACAACAAATATGAAGCCATAATGCATGCTTAAAATTAATGAGCTACTGCAAGGGTTTCTCGTCCATGTCGTGAATACGCGAGAAACCATAACGGTTTTTCAATACAATACAATACAACCTACTGACTGATGAATCTCGATTTGGTAGTAACGGAAAAAACACTAGACTCCAACGGTTAGGATGCTTGTCCGGATCTCTTCCCGAAACGATTTGATTTACTCATAGAACCTTCAAGAAGATGCATTTTTATATGCATTTTAGAATGCATTTCATGCTTTTTAGAATAGCTAGCTGGCCAAATGTTAGTCGTAAAAATCGACAAAAACCCCACAGGCCCGAAAGCTCAATGGGCCAAAACAATCGTTCCGCACGGTGTTCGGGAACGAACTAGAGTGTTTTTTGCAGATACGACAACAATAATAACATGCGAATCAATTTAAAGAACGACGTCTCATATGTGTAGGGTTAGGCACTTTTTAAAGGAATATTGATAGCTTACTAAATTAGTAATTTTATTTATGAGAAATATGAATAAGATACAAAACTAAAAGAGTTTATACATGTTCTAAAACGAAAGAGAAATAGTCACCTTTCGTCTGTCCATCCTCATCTGATCGCATTCTTCCTTGCGTCGAGTGCGCATGTTAGCGCTATGTACGCGGATATCTCGGAAACCCAAAATGAGCATGATCAATACAATATAATCGTATGGTAAATCACAGCTGAGAGGCACAACGCCGAAGCCGGGTTTGTCTCAAAACCAAATTTGACAAGGATGACGGAAAAATCGTTCCAATATCATCATTTATCCCCCTGTCCGGAAAATCACCAAAACCAAAATAATCCTATATAATAACGCCTTAGCAATGTCCAGTATCGGGGATTAATAGTTGCATAAATATTGATCTGAAGATTCCATTTGTATGGGAGGTGCCAATCGCGCCTTCCTTTCCGATTTTAAAAAGGGATACAAATAAGGATAATACTTACCTATATACACCTTACCAAAAGTACGTAAGGAACCATGCGGGTCCATGTGTTGTAAGTTGTGGTTAAAATCACGGTCCACCGGCGTTTGCGCTTTCAAGCGGGGGCAAGGAAAAAAGTGTTTCCCTTTATTTATAATATGTATATATAATTCTCAACATATTTTTAAAGCCGTGACCGAAGTTTCACGTTTGATATCTCTACTGGAAATATTTTTGACCACCAACATCCCATATTAATACCGACCAGTGTGGCGTTGGCCGCGTGAAATTTTCTAAAAACGTGAGGCGGCAATATAACCTAATTAAGTTCGGTTGGTCGTCCTTAGCATATATAAATATCATTTACAAAGTATACATCTATAGAAATTTTAGTATACTATAACTTATGTGAAGTATTTTTTTCCATAAAAACCCGTTTAACTGAAACACATTTTTTTTAATTATTTTATTTACTAATTTCGCTAACAAATTTGAACTTATGTGCTCCAAAAAGTATTTGACAATCACTTCTACCGGAACTTAATTTTTTGCTTAATTTCACTTACAAAATTTAAACTTATGTGCTCCAAGTATTTTGATGTCACTTCTAACCGACTGTAATTTAATATTTGTTCAATGAGCCCAAAACTCCTCCATCGATCCTTGCCCCCACTTGACGGAGTTTTTTTTTCTTATACCACGATTATACATTAAGATGCCAAGGCAATAAGCGATTTTCTTTCTTCTATTTATGTATGTAAAATGTGTTCCAAATAATGAGCCAAAATCGAACACAAATACGTTTTTTTGTACATCTCGGATCTCGGTCCTTGCGTGCCACCTGGCGCGATTTTTTTCCATTGGTGGATTTCCTATTCAATGTATGTAATATGTTCCAAATAGAGACAAATCGGACCACATAAAATAAACGAATTTTGTTTTTTTGGAATATCTCGATCCTGGCGCTCCTGCGCCACTGGTCGGGCGGGATTTTTTCTAGGTCGTTTTTTATCATGTAATGTAATATGAGACCAAAATCGCTAACCACAAATAGAAAACAACCAAATTCTTGAAATATTTTTTCTTACCCACCTGTTATTGCATTCTCGTCCCCTCATTATTAGGAAAAATTGGAAGGAAAGCCTCGACCCCAAATCTCTTTGGAGGACGCTTATCGCGCCTTACTTTTCTTTATTTTATTAATTTATAAAGGTACGCCAACTGCGCTCGGCTTTAGAGATAACGCCTTTATTAATAACCAGATACATTCTTGTCAACGAACTTTAAAATACGACCTTTATTTTCAAAAGAATTAAATAAAATTATTCTCAAATCGATTTCAACCACTGGTCGACACTAGTTTATGTAAAGGGTCTTATAAAGGCAATGTAACATGTGACCATCACACGTATAAAATCATAGTCCTTTGAAAACCTGGTTGTCATAGCCCCTACAATGTTCCAATTGGTCACAAGTTTTATACAATCCCAAGCCTTAGCACAGGTAAATAAACCGGGGTTATACTGAAATGGCCAGCCATTGACAAAAAAAAACTGGAAGCCCCTTCGTACGTAGAGCCGACTGTCATTGGAATAATCTAACGCGTGACCCTAAATGGATGCATCAGTTTATAGGGCAACAACAAAATATGAAGCATATTGCATGCTTAAAATTAAAGAGCTACCTGCAAAGGTTTCCTCGTCCATGTCGTGAATACGGCGAGAAACCATAACGGTTTATCATACACCTAACTTGACTGAGCTCGATTTGGTAGTAACGGAAAACGTCTACACAACTCCCTCCAAACGGTTAAGTATGCTTGTTCCGCTCTTCCTCGAACGATTTGATTTTACCTCAATAGAACCTTTCAAAGATGCATTTTATGCATTTAGGAATGCTTTCATGATCTTTTTAAGAATAGCTGCCAAATGTTAGTCGTAAAAATCGACAAAAACCCACAGGCCCGAAAGCTCAGGGGCAAAACAAAATCGTTCCGTCCGCCGTGTTCGGGAAACGAACTAGAGGTTTTTTGCAGATACGACGACAACAATAATAACATGCGAATCAATTTCAAGAACGAACGTCTCATATTGGTGTAGGGTTAGGGGCCACTTTTTTTAAAGGATAGATATCTTAACTAACATTATATTTATTTTTAATGAATATGATAAGTATAAAACTAAAGAGTTTATACATGTTTTTCAAACGAAAAGAAAATAGTCTCACACCTTTTCGTTTCGTCCGTCCATCCTCATCTCATTCCTTGCGTCGTCGAGTTGCGCATGTTGCGCTATGTACGCGGATATTCTGAAACCCAAACTGAGCATGATCACTCCAATATAATCGTATGGTAAATCACACTGGATGGCCAACGCCGACTCCGGTTTGTCTCAAAAAACCAAATTTGACAAGGTGACGGAAATCGTTCCAATATAAACACATTTATCCACCCTGTCGGAAAAATCAACCAAACAAAAAAAATCCTATATAACAGCCTTAGCAAAATGTCATAGTCTGGGATTAATAGTTTGCATAAAAATTTTTAAAATATATGAAAAATTCCATTTGTATTGGAGGTGCCAACACCTACCTTTTTCCCGATTTTAAAAAGGGATAAAAGAAGGATAGAATACTTACCTATATAACACCTTTAACCAAAAGTACGTAAGAACCATGCGGGTCCATGTGTGTGTAAGTTTGGTTAAAATCCGTCCACAAGCCTTTTTGCGCTTTCAAGCGGGACCAGGAAAAAAAGGTGTTTACTTTTTATAATATGTATGATAATTCTCAACCCACATATTTGTAAAGCCGTGAACCGAAGTTTCATTCACTTGATATCTCTACTGGAAATATTTTTGACCACCACCTCCATTAAGACCGACCCATTGTGCGTTGGTCGCGTGAAATTTCTAAAAACGTGAGGCGCAATATAACCTAATTAAGGTTCGGTTTGTCGTCCTTATGCATATATAAAAATACATTTACAAGATATACATCTATAAGAAATTTTAGTATAACTATAACTTAATGTATCTTTTTTTTATTCAATAAAACCGTTTAAAACTTACACCATTTTTTTTAAATTCTTTTATTAACTTAAATATTTCGCTAAACAAAATTTGAACTTATGTGCTCCAAAAGTATTTTGACATCACTTCTACCGGACTATGAATTGTTTTGCTTGACTTTCACTACAGAATTTGACTTATGTGCTCCAAAGTATTTTGATGTCACTTCTACCGGACTGTATGTAATATTTGTTCAATGAGCAAAACTCCCTCTCCGTCCTTGCGCCGACCCCCTTGACGTAGTTTTTTTTTCTTATACACGCACACCACGAGTATACAATCAAGATGCCAAGCAATAGGTCGCTTTCTATTTAATGTTGTAAAATGTGTTCAAAATATGGCCAAATCCGGACCACAAATTACGTTTTTTTTTTACATCTCGGTCCTTCTGCGCCACCTGGCGGGCGATTTTTTTTTCATTGGTGGATTTCTATTCATGTATGTAATATGAGTTCCAAAAATGAGACAAATCGGAACCAAATACGAATTTTTGGAATATCTCGATCCTGGCGCACACTGGCGTGCCGATTTTTTTCTATGAGGTCTTATTTTTTTATCATTATGTAATATGACCCAAAATTGACCAAAAATCACCACAATCGAATTCTTGGAATATTTTTTTTCTTATTATTGCATTCCCTCGTCCCGCTAATTAGAAAATTTGAAGGAAAGCTCCGAACCCCAAAAATTCTCTTTGGAGGTTATCCTCGCACCGCGCATCTCCCCTTACTTTTGTTTATATTTATTTATTTATAAAGTACGCACGACCTGCGCCCCCCCCCATCGCCTATTGAGATAACCGACCCCTATTTACTATAACCAGAATACATTCTTAGTTTCAAAAACGAAACTTTTAAAATACGACCTTTATTTCAAGATTGATAAATTATTCTTCAAAATAAAATTCGAATTTCACAATTCACAACCAACTACTCTCTGGTCAACACTAGTTTATGTAAAGGGTCCTTATCAAAAGGCATGTTACATGTGAACCATCACAACGTAATAAAATCAATAGTCCTTAATAGTTTAAACCTGGTTGTCATAATAAGATAGCCTCTACATGTTCCAATTTGGTCCCAAAACAGTTATTATTAGACAATAATCAATCCCAACAGCCTTGACCAGGGAAATAAACGGGTTATAACTATCCTGAAATGGCAAAAAGGCAGGGGCAGAATGGCAGCCATTGGTCCAAAAAAACAAAAACTGGAGGAAAAACTGGAGGTAGCCAGCCAAAAAAAAAAAAAAAACAACTGGAGCAGGAGAGAAGAAAACAAAAAAAAAACTGGAACAGAAACTAGAACTGGAGCCGAGAAACAAAAAAAACTGGAGCCCCTTCCGGTACACTAACGTTTGTAGAGCGAGATCCCGACTTTCCATTTTTGGAGTAATCTAAAATCTAACTATCTACTAAAAAACTAACTAACTAAATCAATCTACGAAAATCTATCTAAACTCAAAGATCTAAACGAAAAAAAACTAACTACTACGGTGACGCCGTGAATACATCCGAAATAATGGATGCATGCATTTTATTTTATAGGGCAACAATAAGAAACAAACAACAAACAACAAAATATGAAGCATAAAATTGCAATTGCAAAATGCTGCTTAAAAGTTAAAACATGATCTATAAATAGATCTACCTTGCAAGGTTTTTTCTTTTTTTCCGTGTTTCCTCTTCATGCTGGTCCCGTGAATACACGGGCGAGAAAACCATAAAAGAAACACCAGTTAACGGTATTATATCATACAAACAAAACACCTCTTCTTGACTAAACTGAGCTACCGATTTGGTGTAAAACGGAAAAAAAAAAAAAAAAAAACAAACCATTCAAAAAAAACAACTCTCTCTTCTAAACAAAAACACTTCTATGTCACTCCTCTCCACATCTCCAAAAACTCTCCTCCAGAGGAAACTCTCCAAGACAACTAACTTCCGTACTCTCCAAACGGTTATGAAAATGGCTTTTTCCGTCTTCTTCTCGAAACGATTTGATTTTACTTTTTAACTCAATAGAATTTACTCAATAGAACCTTCAAGAGATGCCATTTTAATTATTTTATATGCATTTTAGAAAATGCAATTTCATAACCATGCTTTTTAGAATAGACCCTTAGCTTGCTGAAGCTGCTAGCTAGCTCTTAGCGTAGCCATAGCTAGCTCTGAGCTTAGCTGGCTCTCTTGAGCTTAAGCTGAAGCTCCTGCTGACAAACTCTTAAGCCTGAGCTGGCTTAGCTGCCAAATGTTAGT